>HG992200.1:5597500-5610000 GCA_905220545.2 Melitaea athalia
GTGTGTGTGTGTGTGTGTGTGTGTGCCTGTGTCACGCACCGCGTCGTCGTCGTGGTCCCTCTTGCGGCCGACGTCGTACAGCTTGACGCAGGACTCCTGCACCTGCTCGAAGTCTCCGAGGTGTGTGTGTGTGTGTGTGTGTGTGTGTGTGTGTGTGCCTGTGTCACGCACCGCGTCGTCGTCGTGGTCCCTCTTGCGGCCGACGTCGTACAGCTTGACGCAGGACTCCTGCACCTGCTCGAAGTCTCCGAGGTGTGTGTGTGTGTGTGTGTGTGTGTGTGTGTGTGCCTGTGTCACGCACCGCGTCCTCGTCGTGGTCCCTCTTGCGGCCGACGTCGTACAGCTTGACGCAGGACTCCTGCACCTGCTCGAAGTCTCCGAGGTGTGTGTGTGTGTGTGTGTGTGTGTGTGTGTGTGTGTGTGTGTGTGTGTGTGTGCCTGTGTCACGCACCGCGTCGTCGTCGTGGTCCCTCTTGCGGCCGACGTCGTACAGCTTGACGCAGGACTCCTGCACCTGCTCGAAGTCTCCGAGGTGTGTGTGTGTGTGTGTGTTCCTGTGTCACGCACCGCGTCGTCGTCGTGGTCCCTCTTGCGGCCGACGTCGTACAGCTTGACGCAGGACTCCTGCACCTGCTCGAAGTCTCCGAGGTGTGTGTGTGTGTGTGTGTGTGTGTGTGTGTGTGTGCCTGTGTCACGCACCGCGTCGTCGTCGTGGTCCCTCTTGCGGCCGACGTCGTAGAGCTTGACGCAGGACTCCTGCACCTGCTCGAAGTCTCCGAGGTGTGTGTGTGTGTGTGTGTGTGTGTGTGTGTGTGTGTGCCTGTGTCACGCACCGCGTCGTCGTCGTGGTCCCTCTTGCGGCCGACGTCGTACAGCTTGACGCAGGACTCCTGCACCTGCTCGAAGTCTCCGAGGTTCTCCACCAGGGAGATCTGCGTGCCGAACCGCGACACGCCCAGCGAGTAGATGTTGCGCTTCACGTCGATGGTCGCTGGGGGACGAACACAGACATACGGTAATAAGAATAGACCACTAGTTGTGTGGAGCGGTGATTACTGAACGACCTGCAGTGAGATCAGTCAAATAATACTCCTCAAGCAGTGTTGTGTTGCTATGGTAAGGTAGAGAGCTCCTGGATAGGCCGGGAGTAGGGTCGATAGCGCGCTTGTGATGCTCCAGGTGTTGCAGGCGTCTATAAGCTACGGTAATCACTTAGCATCAGGTGAGCCGTACGCTTATTTACCACGCTGTAACTGAGGTAGGGCACAGCAGGAAATTTCCTACTCAAAATATGGAGCAGCTTGACCGGGGTAGTACCTCGACCTTACAGAAGACCACAGCTAAATAATACTGTTTTCAAGCAGTATTGTATTCCTGTTGGTGAGTAAGATAGAGAGCTCCTGGATGGGGTCAAAACACGCTTGCGATGCTTCTGGTATTGCAAATGTTTATAAGCTACGGTAATCGCTTACCATCAGGTGAGTTTTACGCTTGTTTGCCGATCTAGTTACATTAAAAAAAACCTAGTCGTATCAACGTCACTCTCAGGGCAAGTCTCAACGTATTTAATATTAATTCATTCCCCACAATTTTTGAAGTAAGACTTCTTTACGCACGCTTGACTTGTGGAGTGAGCTGATGAATGCGTGACGGGAGCGTTACGAAAAGTTTGATCGGGCGAGGCGAACGGAAGTTGAAGGTGAGATATAAGTTAGATGGAGCTAAAGAAGTTTTACTTTAGTCTAAAGCACACTCGTCTTTTTTTAGGGAGTAAACTCCGAAATAAAAAGTTAGGTACCAATGCTGGAGTAGTCGTAGGGGTCGAGGGTCTTGAAGCTGGTGTCGAACTGGCTTCTCTCTTCTGAATCTTGGTCTGAGCAGACGGCGTAAATCGCACTACACGTGGGGTTGAAGATCACCTGCAATCAAGTTCATTTATACCATTATATAACTGTACATATCTGCTCGTAAACGAAAAAAAAAACCGACTTCAATTACATCTACAACGTAGGTAGCCGAAAAAATTTTCAAGTAAATACACATCATTCAAGATACCTCAAAGAGTACTCGTTAGGTATCGATTGAATTTAAATGAGATTACATGAGTAACCGCGTGTCGAATAAAAAAATTTTCAAAATCGGTACACCCAGAAAAAAAAATGAGGTAACACACAAAATTACATCAACCAATATTGTTTTCTAATGTTTATGTATGTTATGCGAATAGGGGATCGGACAAATTTTCAAAAAGTGTTTTTAATTAATCTTTATGGATACTTATACCCATAAAAAATAAAATTTTATTTTTTTACAGCCTTTTAGGTACTCAAAATCATGTTTTAATATTGTTTGTTCAAAAATCCCGCCAAAACGCCACTTGACATGACATCTGACAGCGCGTGACGTCAATTGTGGGTCATAAACATAGAGTATATAAAGCACAGAGTACGTTGAACATACGGATAGAATAACTCGTGCAGTCAATGATTGCTCTTTTCTAAAGTACTCTGTGGCTTGTAACCGACAAATGACGTCACGCACTCTAGTTGTGTTTTAGTACAGATTAATAATATTGTAAATAACAACATTTTATTTTTTCATTTAAAAATATTTAAATGAATTATATTAAATTATTATTCGATAAATAATCGTAAAACAGTATATTTATTCTATCTAAGTACATTATAGATTTTAATCTGATTACTGTCCGATCCCCTATTCTAATCATTATAATGAAACAACATTTTCGGATTTTATCGCAGTCCGCCCGTGACCATCGTTGCTGTAATGTATCCGAAACTTCGGGCATTTAAAAAACTCAATAAACCACGATAAAATCCGAAAAAGTTTGTTTCATTTCAATGAATAAAATTCACGTAAACATTAGAAAACGGCGATACAATAAAAATTTATCACTTTAAAAAAAATCGGCCAAGTGCGAGTCGGACTCGCGCACGAAGGGTTCCGTACCATTGACTAAACTAAATATTCTGTAAAATATTTATTTAATTGTGACGCCATCTATGCCGCTATTAGCAAACTATTATTAGTCTGACGAAGTTTTTCTAATTTCTGATAGATGGCGTTTTAGACTAATAAAAAACAAAAATAATTATCGCCCCCCCTTAAATATTTATATTATTTTGTTTTTAGTATTTGTTGTTATAGCGGCAACAGAAATACATAATTTGTGAAAATTTCAACTGTCTAGCTATCGCCATTCTTGAGATACACCTGGTGACAGATGGACGGACGGACGGACGGACAGCGAAGTCTTAGTAATAGGGTCCCGTTTTTACCCTTTGAGTACGGAACCCTAATAAGAATGTTGCATGTGATAAAAATCGGAACGCCTAAATCCATATCCCACGCACGAGAAACCGCAGGAAAAAGCCAGTCATGACTCACCTCAGACTTATCTAGGGAAGGCACTGTCCTCAGCAGGTGAAACGTTCTTAAATCCCATACTTCCGTGTTTGAAATTACCTGAAAACATTCGAAAAAAAAAGTTACCAGAAAATTGCTAAAATTGGTTATACTCGTACATAAATTCAAAATTTTAAACTAATTTAATTCCTTTTGAAAAGAGTCTAATATAAAAATAATTTTTTTTTTAAACATACATGGTCGTCTGTTCCAATGGTAAGCAACGTAATGTTACACTATTTTTTTTTAAAATAAATATACATTAAAATAATACATATATAAATACAAATATTGCACCCAGACTCAGGCGGAAATCGAACCCGCAACCCGCGGAACAGAAAGGAGGGCCACTACAAACTGCGCCAACGGGCTAGTCAATTATGTCAATATAGTGAATATCGACACAATTTCACATATATGTGTCTATCAAAAGGTTACCGTAGACTTAAAGGAGCGCACAACTTTACTCACACAGAAACACAACACTGCAAGGGAGCAATATTGTTGAACTACCTTCTAGGTTTCTAAGTGTCCAGGTTTCAAGCCCTTTATCTCAATACTGTTTTAGTTTAGTCCTAAGTACGGTCCTAACACTTTAGCCTGTAATATCCCACTGCTGGGCATAAGCTTCTTTCCCCATGTAGGAGAAGAATCGAAGAATCCACCACGCTGCTCCAATGCGCGTTGGCGGATATGTTCCCTACTATGAGTAACGATCGCTATCAGGTGTACATGATAACAACCTAATATTATATAGAATATGTATATGTATATGGATAGAAGCTAAAAATTTCTCAGTGCATACTCCCAACACCGATAGAAGCAATGGCCAAATATGAAGTTAAACTCGTGGTCACCTTGACAGATACCTTACTTTTATAAAATGACGAAGGTCTGGCCCTCGCGGGCTCTTGGGTTATTACACCAGAGCGGCCGTCTAGTACGGTCCTAATGAACTTTAATTATGAATGTGTTGTTTTTCTCACCTCTAATCCATTAGGATGAAAGACCCCGCTGTGTGTCTGGTTAAGTTTGTCGAACTTGTGTATCTCTTTCCCCGTGTTCACATCCCAGAGGACTCCATCTGTAATTTATTGGTTACAAATTGATTTACTATACTGTATTGAGTTTGGGAGCTTACTATTTATTGTTCTTGAAATTATCAATTTGTTCCTTTAAAACTATTGATAGTATCAATAATACAAAAAATGCCTTTTTAGGTAATTTGTTCATAAATAAAATGGTGACACAGTAAAATATACAAATTAAAAAATATATCTATAAAAATAATTCTAAGCCATAGCAAAGCATTAAGACTGGACTTATAATCTCATACTCGCGATAATCGCGCAGTTATTGTGCAATTTGCTAAATATCAAATACACGTTTTACGCTGCTTGCTCATTAATTGCTTAATAAGATCGGTAGCTGGTTCTGGGGCCAGTTACGAGGGAGGTTCATCAGGTCATGGGTTCCGACGGTTACCCGAGAGGACCAGCTCGTCCGTGGGGTTGAAGGTGGCGCGGTTCTTGGCGTACTGGTTGCTGATGGCCGGCGTGAGGGTCATCAGCTCCTGGCCGGTGCGCGTGTCGAAGATGCTCGCCGTCTCGCCCTTCGTTCCGATGATTCGCTCGTCTGACATCTTCGAGAACTCCACGTACTCCTCGTTGTCCAACTGAAACCTGGAAGCCAGACGGAGATTTGGACATTGTCATCCTTGGGCTCCTTACTTAGGGTTTACCCTATCTATATATTAAGCCTTATATTTAAGATTTAAATAGAAAGTTTTAAGGGCAAAGACAATTGGGACTTTTTATTAAAGTAAATATATTTATTAAGCCTACATAGATATATATAAGTCCATTGGTGCGTTTGGGTCCTTTCATTCTGGTGTAGAGGTCGAGGGTTCGATTACGATCCCGGGTCTGAGTGTAATATACAAGACGTTTAAACGCTGTCTGTAACGGTCTTTCAAATGGTAAATTTTTAAAACTTTTAACATTTTTTAATTTTATTTCGTTTTAATTTATACAAACTACTCTGGCAAGGTAAATTAGCAGAGGTTAGTTCTGAATAAATTCCTTTCATTGTAATCTTGAAGAAGAAGAAGAAGGAATTACACACAACACAATTTATTGTTCCGTTGGTGCCGTGGGGGACACCACATGACCGCATGCCAGAGGCAAATATGTCAAATAGTGTAGTAAACTGGCCCCATGGGCTAAACATGGCGTTCGACGTGTTAAAAACAAAAAAAATTATCATCATAAGGTCTGTCACAGTTAACACTCAGCTTTTACCTGTAAGTTGGGCATTCAGTTGTCTACCTTAGGAGCAGACATATATGTTAAAGGTATTTAAATAAATAAATAAAAACGAGTGCTTTAAACCACACGACTGAAGTAAAACTTCTTTAGCAATTTATAGGTCAGCACTGTGTCCAAGGTATACGAAACGTAACTAGCTATAAGAGAAAGAAAGAAAGAAAATACGTGCTCGCATTCCTCTCTCTTGCTCAACGTAACGCTCTCGTCGTGCATTCACCAGCTGACTCCCCAAGTCAAATTCAAATTATTTTATTCAGCATAAAATTATTACAATTTCTTGCTGAACGTCATGAGTCTACTACCAGTTCGGAAAGAAGAAGCCTCTGACCTGAGAATAACTGGTGGAAGAAACTCAGCGGGACTACAATTTTTTTTTCTATCGTAATGTTTTATTTTCAGTCAAGCGTGGGTATAGAAGTTTTACTTAAAATAAAAGTGACTCACATCTGCTCGAACTCCTTCATGTTCCAGAGCGCGGACAACGTTCGCCAGGAGGTTGTCGAGGAAGCGAGCAGTAGACCGCCGTCTCTACTCGCCTGGAATATCACAAATCAATTATTATTAAACAAATATTTACAAAAAAAAAACCTACAGAATATCTTTAGTTAAATTATGGCTGGCTGGCCGTCATTAAAGTTTAAATAAAAACTTATTATTGGGTGTTAAAGATTTTTACGACCCTTTTTTTTATTGAAGAGCATTAATGCTTATCATGTCTAAATTTAAGCGAGACCTGACTAGAAGCTTATGTATTATCATTAATAATGCATATTTGAAGTAACTTTTTTGAAGTGAAAACTTCTTTTGAAACACCGACCATTTTTTTTCATAGGTAGTAAGTTAGGCTGATCCGTCACGCTCTGAGGTGACAAGATCGATCGGGTAAACTCGGGACCCGAGCGAGAAAGATACAGTCAGCTGCTCTTCCCTGTTGTGTCGATGTGTTTAGTCTATTCAATTAATACGTAATAGTTGTCATTATTAATTTATATTGATTGCGATTGCCAATGAAGTTTTCACTTCAGCCGTACGGTCTTAAGCACAGACACTATTTTTTTTTAGAATAAACACAATTTTATTGAAAATATTTTAAAACTGTTACACTTTTCTTTCTACAACTAGGTCGGTTAACAAGCACGCGGTCCACCTGATAGTAAGCGGGTACCATTGCCTATAGACACCTGCAACACCAGAAGTATTACAAGCGCAATGCCGACCCTACCCCCGACTCTATTCAGGAGCTCTGGTCACCTTACTCACCAACAGGAACACAACACTGCTTGAAAGCAGTATTATTTAGTTGTGATTCTTACGTTACATTATGGTATACAAGTTTACACTTTTATTTTTAGTAGTTTACACTATTACTAGTGGAACGCACCTGCATGTGGTATATGTAGGACTCGTGAACCTGGTACGAGTTTTCCTCGACGCCCGTGAACAAGTTGAATATCCGGATGTCTCCGGAGGACGTTGCGGTTAGTAGCTGTTGTTGCGTCGGCTGGAGAAGTTACAGTAGGTTGTTTATTACAAGAAATGTAAAGTTTTAATTATAAGCAAACTTTTATAATAGCTAGCACGCACTCGAACATACATGTGTATGAATAGGCATGTCCCTGCAATATAAGGTTGGCAAACTACTGTACAGTTCATCTGATGGTAAGCAGTTACCGTGGCCTATAGACGACTGCAACACCAGAAGTATTGCGAGCACGTCACCGACTTTACTCCCAATCCCCCCAGGAGCTCTGGTCACCTCACTTACTAGAGGAATACAATATTACTTAGAAGAAAGCAGTATTATTAAGCTGTGATCTTCTGTAAGGTCGAGGTACTTCCCCCAGATACTTCCCGGCGTGCCCTACTCAGTCGGCAACACAAACGAATACAAGTAGCGGGCGCGACGTACGTGGAAGACGGTGTGCGTGAAGTAGGCCTCGTCGTCCTGCAGGCGCAGCGTGCGCACGTGCGCGAAGTGCGAGTGCGCGAGGCGGGCGTGCGCGCGCGTGGTGGGCGAGGCGGCCAGCTCGCGGCGCACGACGCGCGCCAGCACGCTGGCCGCCTCCGCGCCGCGCACCGCCACGGACGCCAGCCCGCCGGCCGCCGGCGCGGGGCACTTGTGCGGCTCGAACAGGTTGAACTGCGGGCACGTGACCACGGGGTTCTTGCAGAGCGCGTGCTGGTTGTACAGGTACTCCGTGATGATGGAGTGCAGCGAGACGCGCGGCGGGGACGCCGGCCGGTCCGCGCCCGCCGCGCTCAGCTGCTTCTGCAGCGAGCGCTTCTGCTCCGCGCCGGGCGTGCCGGCCGGCCCCGCCGTCCCCGCCGCGCCCAGCGCCGGCGCGCCCACCTTCCTGGAGGCGACGCAAGGCGAATGAGCGCACGACTAACTAATAGTAAGCAATAGGCGTGACGAAAGGTTTTGAAAACCTCTCCCGTAATGTCGGTAATAAACTTAAGCAAGTTTAAAACTATTTTCTAATATTTTTTCAAATAGTGCCAAAACGACTATAGGTGTCATGGCGTCGGCTTTGACGTTACGCTTAGGTAAAAATGTCGTTGTGTCTAAGAACAAAACACAGTGAATGAAAATATTGACAGCAGTGATTGATTTTATTAAAAATCATAATAATCTGATTATTTTAAATAAAACTAAACCAGTATTTTTAATTTTTATAATATGAATGTTTCCCTAAAATTGATGATTTTTTGATACTGTCGTCATGCCTATTACCGTATCCTATAGACGCCTGCGACACCAAAAGCGTCGCAAACGCTTTGCCGACCCTACCCCCGATCTCCCGCGGAACTCTGGTCACTTTACTCACCAAAACATTCTTTAAGAAAAGAACAGCACCATTAGAAAGCAATAATATTTAACTTGATATTCTGTACTGATACTTCTCCGGTCAGGCTGATAGAAATGTTCAACAGGATATTTCCTACTGTGCCTTTAATTCCTTTAAATATAGCTTTTTAATTTTATACAGTAACAACTTTTTACTACGTCAATGTACCTCAACTTAATGACGCCAGGCATGGGGCTGTCCTCGTGCGAGTTGGACACGTTGTGCGCGTGCGCGTGCTCCACACTGTCGCGGTGCAGCGCGCCGCAGCTGCTCGTGCGCGACACGGACAGACGCGGCTGGAAATTCATATATTTTATAACATTACAACAATTCATTTTTACAAAAATGTAACGTAAATTTCTTAAATATAACACAAATTCATATTTGACACCAAGCAGTGCAATACAGACGGGCGCGGGCAGAATGAATCGAGGCAAATACTCGAACCCGGTAGTAACAAATTTTAAGGTATTGGCGGGTAGGCGCACCTCTCACAAGGATATTATTCGGTATGGTGCAGTACTCAGTGTGTGGTGCAGTACTCAGCATGTGGTGTAATACTATGTGTGGTGCAGTAGTCAGTGTGGTGCAGCACTCACCCGGGAGGGCGTGGCCGGCGTGTAGACGGGCGGCGGCGGGGGCGTGGGCGCGGGCGGGGCGGGCGCGGGGGCGGGCAGGCGCGCCTCCCGCACGAGGGCGGCGGCGCTGTCTCTGAAGCCGCGCGCGCGCAGGTGCTCGGCCACCAGTTGTAGCAGCTGCCGCTCGTTGTAACTGATCCGGGTCTGTGCTACCACGTTCGCCTGTGCACGAGCGATATCGGTCACTGATTGTTCGAATTGAGGCAAGTAGACAGGTCTAGTAGTAGGTCTAAGATCTTAGAATAGTGTCTATTAAATCTGAATTGTATAGTAAAATCTATATATTTAATTTAAGCATTTCATTAGCTTCCGGCTCGAAGGACTATAAAGATGTTTAGCGTATTCAACACCTTTAAATGTTACAGTTGAATAGTTTTTTTTTTTTTACAATTGTTAAGTTGAGTGTATACAACTCTGTTGGAAGTCCATACATGCACATATAAAACAGGACAGAAACGCTTAATTCACAGCAACTGTAAGAAACAACTAAGTTTACCCGATGTATGTTAGCCAACGAGGTCTCGAACTCGGCACCCATATGTTTACTCTTGCCGGAAACTCGCTCCAGCAGTTCCAGCGCATACTTCTGGAACATTACGTGTTCCTGTCGCTTCTCCTGCAGGATTGGGTCACGCATCAGAACTGCAAAGCATACAATGTGACTTTAATTTCTAGATTTTGCTAAAAGTTTCTAGTGTTTCATGGAACAATTTAAGAAATTCTATGTCGACCAGAATTGAACTATTCGGTACAGAGCTTGAAGATAACTTGTGGCCAATTTTGGTGATCTGCCATATTTAACTTCGTGACGTACAAAAAGAAAATAAGAGACATTTTTAAAATCATATCAAATTTTTCGATCCAGCGGGATTTGAGCCCGCGCCTTCTGACGGACGCCGCCAAGGTTTGCTTAAAAACCAAAATCATTATATCAAGAATTTCGACCCAGCTTGATGTGGATCCATAGCTCAGTTGGTAGAGCGCTGACACGGCACGTCAGAAGGCGCGGGTTTAAATCCCGCTGGATCGAAAATTTTTGATATGATTTTAAAAATGTTTATAATTTCCTCATGTGTGGGTAACACAAAAATAAAAAATAAAACTAAAAAGAAAATAACAGACGTAAAAGAGAGAGAGAGAGAGAGAGAGCAGTCACCTTGCAGGTGTGAGGTGGTAAAGAGCGGCAGCTTGGAGATAATCTGGCGCACGGTGGGGCAGCGCGCCAGGCCGGCCAGCGCGCGACACGCCAGCCCCCGCAGCCGGTCCGCGTCCGTGATGGGCGACTTCACCATCATCAGCGACAGCAGCACCTGGCGCACACGAAACAATCCCTCAGTCAATCCATACAAATAAATAAAACTGGAGTGTCTGTTTGTCATATTAAAATAACCGCTCTATACTATATGCATATGGATGTTTACACGGTACATATACCAAAACAACATTTTTTACAAGGATGGACCGTTTTTAACGGGACTTTCACTGGCAGGTAACTGGTGTAATAAGGAGTAACTTAAACTACTTTTATTTTAGAAATTTATTTATTTTATAACTCTGAGAACTGAACAATAACTTTTTTGATAAATTCCACACAAATGAAGTCGCGGTCACAGCTAGTTGCAAAAAAATTTAAAAACGGTGCAGATTTAAGCAATAAAGAAATTGGCTATAATATGATTATCTTATTATATGATTTATCTTTGGGGGCATTTCGAGTGCTGCCTAAAAAAAAATACCAAATATAGTTGACAGAAATAATCTCAAGGACTTATTGCTGTATCTGAAAATTTTTATAGACATTTCACATCCAAACCAATAAACTTAGAAAATTGGAATAAAAAAAAAAATAAACTATTGTCAAAACTTACACGTTTGACAGTTCACAAAACGGGCAACGATTGTCAACAAAATTACTTTATCAACTCTAGTTTTTCCCATAAATAGTAAAAATTGATATAAATATCATACCATAATCCCATTATTTGTCCGCACGCTCTCCCACACCTTCTGTATGACGTCTTCATACGATTTGGCGGTAGTTTTCTTCTTAGCTGACCCGGTTATTGAGAAGCGAGATGTTGATGCGCCCGCCTGGAATAAATATTCCATATTACGTAAACTAAACAAACTATAGGCCAGGATTTATTCATTTTTAGCACTCTTTAATTTTCTACTTTATGATGTCAGACTTTAGATAAATGTTGAGGTATGTAGTGTGGTAGTGCAGCGAGGCCGTGATCGTGTACTACTAGCAGTGTGACATGTAGCTGTGTGGTATGTAGTTGTCTTGTATATAGTAATGTGGTATGTAGTTGTGTGGTATGTAGCTACGTTTTATATATCTGTGTGAAATGTAGCTGTGTGGTATGTAGTTTTGTGATATTTAGCTTTATGATAAGTAATGGTGTGAAATGTAGCTGTTTAAGACGGAGCTGTGATGTTGTATGACATTCAGGTGTGTGGTATGTAGCATTTTGGTATGTAGCTGTCTGGTATGTAGATGTGTGGCAAGTTCGCTTGCTCGCTTCAGCCTATAATATCCCACTATTGGGCAATGGCCTCTTTTCCCGTGTAGGAGAAGCATCGGAACTTAATCCACCACGCTGCTCCAATGCGGGTTTCACAGATATATTCCCTACTGTGAGTAACGATCGCTATCAGGTGTACATGATAACAACCGGGACCGACGGCTTAACATGCTCCCTGAGGCATGGTGTGGAGACCCACAATTAACAAGGTATAGCTTCACAAACACTGCAACAACTGTAACAGTGTGGTATGTAGCTGTATGACATGGAGTGGAGGGTTACTCACGCGATGCACGGGTGCGCACACGCAGTTAACAAGCACGTTGAGCGCCGCTTTCTGCACCTCAGGCTCGGGTACGATGTCACCGTCTGCCGCGCCTGCAATCACACTCATTTATAAAAGAACCTGAAGGCAACTTTATAACTTTATTAAATTTCAAGCAGTGTTGCATTCCTGTGGTAAGTATGACGATCAGAGCTTTAGGGGAGCGGGGGTACAGTCGAAAACGCGTTTGTGATCTTTTGGTATTGCAGGCATATATATGATATAATATAAGCTACGGTAATCGCTTACCATCAGGTGAACCGTTTGCTGAACCATTTATAAAAAAAACCTGTGTGGACATTTAACTAAAAAAATTTGGAATAATATTCAATTAAGGGTATAAAAATCGCTTTATCAATCTAACCGCGCGGCCGACCGTCACGCGACATGCAACACACAGACGAAAA